>CM076686.1:139064969-139077469 GCA_038501925.1 Xenopus petersii | reverse complement strand
TCTAAGCAGAAGTAGAAGCCACTGGAGCGGTGTCACAGTCAGAACAACCAGGTGCAGGATTCATGAGTCGCAACTGGGATTCAAGGGGAAATTGTTACAGATATAAAATGTAGATATTGTGAGTGTCAGCTCTTGGGATGTAGGGACAGTATTAAAAATTGAGCTGCAGGTAAATTGAAGGACTTTAGTGTCACTAAGTCCTGCCTTCCCTTCCTTGGTCATCACCCAAAGCACAAGCCACAGACAGCCCACAACAACAGGGAAGCGGCTCCTTTAAAAAGTTCAGGAAAGACAAGAAGCTGAAAGGAAGCGCCAGTAGCGCGACTTCCTCTCTATTCCCCCCGCTCCGGCCTCGCATGTACAGCCCACCGGAGGGGACAGGACGGAGCGGGTCCCCGCACACTTAGCGGCCAGGAGATCCAAACCTATCCTCCGCCATGATACACCCTGGCCGCCGCTCCTGCTGCCCTGGGAGACGCAGTGACGTACGTGTCGTCACTTCCGTCCCGCGCCTACGTAGTCTCTCCCCAGAACCAAAGTGACAGGGAATCAGTATCCTGTGTGGTGAAAGTTTCTTCATGGAGCCCAGTTTATTCAATAAAACACAGAGTCCAATAAAAACATGTATTCCTCTTGGTTTCATTATAACAAACAAGGGGAAGTTGTGCTCAACTCCTGCTTTCATTTAATTCACATCATTATTGGTGGAATGTGACAAATAGCTGAGGGGCAGCTGTAACATGTCACAGACAAGACACTAGTTATTTGGGCTACTAGTAGGGTTGCCATCTTTTCTGGAAAAAAAATACCGGCCCTCCTCTGTATCTTCTTTTTTCCCTATTAATAACATTGGGATCAGCCTTAATTTTTACCTGCCAGGCCTGTGAAATACCGACTAGGTGGCAACTGTAACTGGTAGAGGCCTGAAATGTCAGCGATTGATTTGAATCCAAGTCCAGGGCTGCAGGAGCCTTTGGAGTCTGTGTATAACAGAAAGCTAGATATTAAAGGAGAAGGAAAGGACTATTTAATTGGGGTGCTGGCATCAACAAGTAGGGTTGCCACCCGGTAAAACACCTGTCAAGGCCGGGGCCGGTATTATAAATTTACCGGCAATGCAGTTGCCGGTAATTTGTAATACCCTTTAAAAAAAAAAACCCTCGGCCTGCACAATTTGCGCAGAACTTACCTTTTTTGCAGTGTTCTCGACATCGCAGAGATGTTGCTCCACCCCATTTTGCGTCACGCTGCGCAGCCCGCCCCTTTTTGCGTCATGGACTGCCTCCTTTTTGTACCCGCCCCTCACCGGCCAGTTATTTTTTCAGTAAAGTTGGCAACTCTATCCCCAAGCGATCGCATTTACTTACCTCACACCCGGCCGGTATTTTACAGGCCTTGCCGGTAAAAATGATGGTTGATCCCAATGTTGTGGAAAAAAAAAATATATATTGGAAGGCCGGTGTTTTTTTCTGGAAAAGGTGGCAACCTTACTCACACCCCAGGCCAGTGCTTTTATCAGGAGAAAACTGCACCGGTCCTGGGGTTCTTCCAGTGAGCACCTGCTTCCTTCTACTTCTTCTTTCTTCAAACTTCCCAGGGCAGACGCCCGCGCAGTAGAATAAAATGGCGACTTCTTCGCTAAAGTTCGGCTTTTCTCTCTACTGTGCTTACGCACCCACGTGATGAAAAGAAGAAGCAGGAAGCTGATCGCTCCATGGTGCTCACTGGATGAACCCCACGGCCGGGCTCCTATCAGCAGAAAACTGCACCAGCCCGGCCATTCCTTATCCTTTAAGGAAAGGGGTGTAGAAATTAAGGAAAGGGGGTATAGATATTAAGAAAAGGGGGTATAGATATTAAGAAAAGGGGGTATAGATATTAAGGAAAGGGAAGTAGGGGGTATGGCTATTAAAGGGGACCTATCACCAAAAAAAAATCCAAATACTATTTTATCATGTTAGTCAAGCGAAATTAACTAATTACATTTGAAAAGGACTTTTATTTTACAGCCTTTTATATCTGGATGCCAGGTCCACTTTAAGGAAAGGGGGTAAGTATGAAGAAATAAAATAGGCCGTGGAGTTTCAAGGACGCAAAGTACCAAACAAACTCGCTATAAAGCACCGTTCTATGGCAGTGTACAGCAGCCCATCTGGCATTCACACGTGCGCAGATTTCCAGTCCAGACCTGTGCGGCCATTTTGCATTGTAAGTGAAAAAAAGAACAGAAACTTGTTCCGTCAAAAAACAAAAATTGAAGACCAATCAAAAAGTTGCTAAGAAATAGTCATTCCAGAACAGGGTAAACAGTTTACTTTACTTAGGCTTATTTATACTCTTACAATGTCCTTTTCCCCCTAGATCCACAGGGAGCAGATGGGAGTTCCATTTGGGGATTTGTTTCTTGCAGAGGCGCTCCATGGGCTCTTGGATTTTGCTTTCTCTGTATTATCCCTGTCACATTCCCCTACCCAGTGCCAAAAAAAAGTAATATTTGGACCTTGCTTTTGTATATGCCAAGCCTACAAACACACAAGGGCCTCAGTTACATTTTTGTAGCCTCAGAAATCATTAGCTGACCCTAAGTGATGTGGGGGCTGGGCCGATACCCGCAGGACACGCGGGTTCGGCTCGACCTTGCACCTCCCTTTTCCGGGTCGCGGGTGGGTGCAGGCTTCTGACTGCTCTCCCCGCCCACCTTCCAAATGCTGGCTTCCAACTTGGGTTGAACTTTTATGGGTCAGGACACACAGGCAGATTCGGGGAGATTAGTCGCCAGGCAGCAAATCTCCTCTTCTTCGGGGCGACTAATCTTCCCAAACTGCCTCTCCTGCCTTCCCGCCAGCTAGAATGTAAAATGCCAGCAGGATGGCACTCGGAGCGCTTCATTTTCCGAAGTTGCCTCATGAAAATGAAGCGTTCCGAGTGCCCTCCCCCAGGTGATTTACATTCTAGCTGGTGGGAAGGCAAGGTGAAATTGTTACAGATATAAAATGTAGATATTGTGAGTGTCAGCTCTTGAGAGGCAGTTCAGGGAGATTAGTCGCCACGAAGAAGAGGAGATTTGTCGCTACTAATCTCCCCGAATCTCCTCTTAAAGAGGCAGTCTGCCTTTAAGTTAATTTATTAGCACAGCCTGCACCTTTTCAATTGGCCTTTTTATCGTTTAATTATTTGCCTTCATTGTCTGCCTCAGTCCAGCTTTCAAATGGAGGTCGCTGACCCCGGCAGCTTAACAAATGTGAGGCTACAATGTTATCGTTACATATTATTCATTATTTTTCTATTTAGGGCCTCTCTTTGCATCTTCCTAGCAACCAGGCAGTGGTTTGAACAAGAAACTGGGTTAATTGGTTCCTAGCCTCTGATACACAGACAGAAATAAATTCATAAACAGAAATGATCAAAATAGTGATTTACTAATACAAATGTAACTAAACACATAACAGAGATGTTTTGATACAAAAGGGACGTGGCCCTGTGCTGCATTCAGTTTAAACCAGATGCAACTTTATTGCGTTTTTTTAATTGTCCTTAAAGTAAAACTCTCCGCATCCTCCAACAAACAGCCATAAGATCTTCATGGGAGGCCTCACTGATCGCATGCTTTCCTACAGACCATTGCATGAATTCAGCCAGTTAAGTTGCAGTATGATAAATCGATATTTAGCTGCCAATTTGACCCCTTCTATCACACACAGAGGCAGCCCACGATGCAGGATGTTTATTGGAGCAGAGAGGAAATAAACAGAGTACTTTATGGACTTGTCAAAGACTGAAGGTTCCCCCCCGGCAAGAATTAACCTTCCTGCTCCAGGAGGCGCTGTCGGGTTTCCATGACTATGTCTTCTATCACCTCCACTTTTAACAACTCTTTGATCTGAAACATGAAGAGGAAATTGAGCTTGTTAAGGCACAACCTTTAATCCAACAAACACAGATACACACCAGCCCAGGGCTTTACTAACAGCTTCATACATAATTAATGACTATCCAAGCAGGAAAGGATCAATATGAGACAGACATTTGTGAAGGGCAGGACTTCTTGCTTACAATGGGGATCAGATAGGATCTGTGCAGCCACTGGGACAGAATGTTCTGTTATACAGATAGCTAGAATCTCAGCTGCCATAAAGCAGGACAGGACTGCTGCTTACAATGGGGATCAGATAGGATCTGTGCAGCCACTGGGACAGAATGTTCTGTTATACAGATAGCTAGAATCTCAGCTGCCATAAAGCAGGACAGGACTGCTGCTTACAATGGGGATCAGATAGGATCTGTGCAGCCACTGGGACAGAATGTTCTGTTATACAGATAGCTAGAATCTCAGCTGCCATAAAGCAGGACAGGACTGCTGCTTACAATGGGGATCAGATAGGATCTGTGCAGCCACTGGGACAGAATGTTCTGTTATACAGATAGCTAGAATCTCAGCTGCCATAAAGCAGGACAGGACTGCTGCTTACAATGGGGATCAGATAGGATCTGTGCAGCCATTGGGACAGAATGTTCTGTTATACAGATAGCTAGAATCTCAGCTGCCATAAAGCAGGACAGGACTGTTGCTTACAATGGGGATCAGATAGGATCTGTGCAGCCACTGGGACAGAATGATCTGTTATACAGATAGCTAGAATCTCAGCTATATTTTCCTACATATTAGTCTACAAAATATAAGACATTATCTTCAGGTATAGATAATAATGGAAATCATTTCAGAGATACACAAGAAAGAAGAAGTAGAACAGCACAGCGGCACTTCTCCATCATGCCAGCAGAGGGCAGTCGATGGGGCTACATTACAGAATCTAGGCTAAGCCCTTATAATGACGCCAGTTAATTGGAAAGCAGTCAGAAAGCAATCAGCGGCAATATTTTCTCTTATTGAATTTCTTTACTATATGGCTTTTTGAGCAGGCAATTTCCACCCAACAATTTATAATTAGTCTCCAATTTCTCACGCGTGATAATGGCAGGCAGGTTATTGAGCTTTAATACACTGCCTGAGCACGGACATTAGAAGGGAAAGTAACCCTTTTTAACAAGTGGGTGTTTAATCAGCGTCTGTACTGAAAGTCTCCTCGACCTGGAACTGTTAAACCTAAACCAAAACGTGTCCTCCTGAATTGTGCTTAGTAACCAATGGCGACAGATGGGTTTTGACCCGAAGCACAAAGGACAGGTTTGCACGGGTTTGGGTGCACTGTGATCCTTAAAGGGATAGTGTCATGGGAAAAACTGTTTTGTTTCTTTTTAAAGGCATCAGTTAATAGAGCTGCTCCAGCAGAATCTGCACTGAAATCCCTTTCTCAAAAGAGCAAATATATTTTTTTTATATTTAATTTTGAAATCTGACATGGGGCTAGACATATTGTCAATTTCCCAGCTGCCCCCAGTCATGTGACTAGTGCTCTGATAAACTTCAATCACTCTTTACTGCTGTACTGCAAGTTGGAGTGATATCACCCCCTCCATTTACCCCCCAGCAGCCTAACAATAGAACAATGTGAAGGTAACCAGATAGCAGCTCCCTAACACAAGATAACAGCTGCCTGGTAGATCTAAGAACAACACTCAGTAGTAAAATCCAGGTCCCACTGAGACCCATTCAGTTACATTGAGTAGGAGAAACAACAGCCTGCCAGAAAGCAGTTCCATCCTAAAGTGCTGGCTCTTTCTGAAAGCACATGACCAGGCAAAGTGACCTGAGATGCACCTACACACCAATACATGATCTGTGCTGCTGTCACTTACTGAGCTTAGGGACCCACTCACAATATACAGTACACATAGAATAGAAATGTCACAATATAAGTCTGATTAGTAATTAATACACATAATTACTACATGGCAGCACAGAAACCAGTGCAATTAGCATCAGAATTTAATAATCAGCAAACCTGTAGCATCAGCTTATATTACAGCCAGGGAAGCTCATTTTCTGCTGGATAATTAGTGACGAGCCCTAAGCTTAGCTTCTCAACAGCCAATCAGAGCCCACTGAGCATGTGAGTGTCACAGACACTTTCCAAGATGGTGACCCCCTGTGGCAAGTTTGAAGTCCTGGATCATTGCTGCTATTGACAAGCTGAAACTTGGGACACAGATCTTTACTGCTAAAGGGCTGTGGTTGCCTTGGGCTGGTACAGAAGCACATAAAATAACAACATTTCTACCTACTTCTTTAGTTAAGCTTTAGTTCTCCTTTAAGGCCCGATACTTAGATATTCTTTAATTACAGACAAAAAAAGTGCTTCCCCTCGACTGAGAATGCACAAAAAGTGCTTCAGCCTCAATAACAGGCCTCTACTCTCTGTCAAACACTTGTCATTTCTCTTCACTCCTTCTTCTTTCTGCCCCCATAATTTGTTTTCTCCCCCTACTCAATACCCCACAGCAGCTGTGATTGGCCCAGGATCAAGTGGAGTTGGAACCATGTGACGATTGACTGCTGTTTGGATTGGGCAGTTCCATGTACTGGGCAAAGAAAGCTAAACTCGTTATTCTGGTGCTGAGCTGAAATTCAGAATAAGTGGATCTGATTGGCCGCTGTGCGAGTGCCAAAGCAGCAAGATGAGTTGATAGAGCGCCAGCTCCTCAGTAGCATGACTTGCAAATCTGTCACCAGGAAATGTGCTGTGGCATGAGCTGGCAGTTGCTGCTATAGAGAATGGGTCCCCTGCCAAGCCTTCCTACTAGCCAAAGGATCCGCTGATCAGGTCTCCCTCCTGCAGGTAACTCCTCATGGCCAACTCGTCCTCGGCCGACCTCCTCCTCTGAAACAAAAACATGGTGCGTGACTGAGGGGTGCAGGAGAGAAGACGGGTGCCACGCTAAGCTCTAGGGAAGTCTCCAGGCTGTGTGACATCTGCTCAGGGCACTGTGAAATAATGCGACTGAGACTGAGACTGACGCTCTCATTACTGCACACAAGTCTCACAGACTGGATACAAGCTGCCGTACTGAACTACAACTCTCACAATCCCACTGATAGAAGTAGAAGGTACAGGGATACTTTTAAAGTATGTCGTTTTACCGGGCATCCCATTTATATAGTGTGAGGGGTAAGTGGGTGACAATCACCCCAATCATCTCCTTTGCACCTTCCTAGTCATTGTCCGGGTATTAAAATTGCATTTGTCATGGAACAATGGAGTTTAGGGAGTCATAACCAACAGTAACAGTCTGCTAAATTTGCTCATAGTCTATACAGAGAGATCCCATAAAACTATGGCAGCATAGGTATTCCCTGTACTAAGCACAATTCAGCAGGAACAGTCCCCTAAGTTTGCTCATAGTCTGTACAGAGAGATCCCATAAAACTATGGCAGCATAGGTATTCCCCTGTACTAAGCACAATTCAGCAGGAACAGTCCCCTAAGTTTACTCATAGTCTGTACAGAGAGATCCCATAAAACTATGGCAGCATAGGTATTCCCTGTACTAAGCACAATTCAGCAGGAACAGCCCCCTAAGTTTGCTCATAGTCTGTACAGAGAGATCCTATAAAACTATGGCAGCATAGGTATTCCCTGTACTAAGCACAATTCAGCAGGAACAGTCCCCTAAGTTTGATAATATTTTGGACAAACATTGTAGGGTACATCATAGCATCTTCAGATTATTAATAACATTATCTTGTGTGCAGCTATTCTGCTATTCTGAGCCCTCCAAGGATTTTCTTTCACAGTGAATTAATTGCCTTATAATTCTATCATTAAAGTCATTACAGAAGAAAAGTGCAAAGCAGCTCTGACACAGAAAATACTGCGGGACAGCTAAAAAAAAAAAAAAGCACACATTTAAACACAAATAATACAAATATACAGAGAAGGAATGTTCTGGGCACACAATAAGCTATACCCTCATACTGTACTGTCTAAGGGAATCAATATGGCACCTCCCTCCTCCCATATGTATAAATACAAATATACAGAGAAGGAATGTTCTGGGCACACAATAAGCTATACCCTCATACTGTACTGTCTAAGGGAATCAATATGGCACCTCCTCCCATATGTATAAATACAAATATACAGAGAAGGAATGTTCTGGGCACACAATAAGCTATACCCTCACACTGTACTGTCTAAGGGAATCAATATGGCACCTCCTCCCATATGTATAAATACAAATATACAGAGAAGGAATGTTCTGGGCACACAATAAGCTATACCCTCATACTGTACTGTCTAAGGGAATCAATATGGCACCTCCCTCCTCCCATATGTATAAATACAAAAATATACTGAGAAGGAATGTTCTGGGCACACAATAAGCTATACCCTCATACTGTACTGTCTAAGGGAATCAATATGGCACCTCCTCCTCCCATATGTATAAATACAAATATACAGAGAAGGAATGTTCTGGGCACACAATAAGCTATACCCTCATACTGTACTGTCTAAGAGAAACAATATGGAAGCACGATTTAAAGCAACAAAGAGAAAAGAGCACATTAGTAAATCCATCAGGTACTTTATACTCACCAGTTTGCCACCAGGAAGATTAACAGCAGAAAGTAGTAACACAGAGTCCAAACGACTATTAGTTTCCACCTTCCATCTCTTCTGTTGCACCTGGAAAGACAAAGGGCTTAATACACAGCCAATAAACTATATACACTCAGGGACTATGAGTCACACAGATGCAATAAAACAGATAAATAACTTGTCATAATAAAAGAAGAAAAAAAAATAAGAGACAAAACTAGCCAGGATCTAGTAACCAATCAGAAATTCGCTATTCAAAGCAGTGTCCAGTAAATGCTACTTGGTGATTGGCTGCTGTATGCGAATAGCAATGCAGCAAATTGTATAATTAGGGGTAATGTGATACGAGAGACAGGGAATAGCTGCAGAGAAAAGGAGGGGGGTCATTACTGTTACCCATGTAATACGGCCAACAGCTATATCCCTGACTTCTCCATTGTACATAAAGGGTTAAAAATAAAACGAACACGTTACAGATCAAAGGGACCTCAACAGAATTGAAATCTCTGCTAGGGACAGAGAGACAATATCATTGGGGCTACAGTATAAGATCCATTCTTCAGTCTCATAAGGCCTCTCTTTGCAACAATGCTGTAAATGAAAGCAACACAATTGCAGAGAAACTGGATCCGTCAGAGGAACAAACCTGGCTTTCAGGGCTCGGACACAAATGAGTTTGTTGAACTATATTCTAAGTGACCAGCAGTGTTTTTAACACTGACCTTCAGATTGGGCCCCCTTAGCTCATAACAAGGTTACAGATATATAGAAACATTGGGGTAACAGTCACCCTGCTATAGTTCCAGGGGTACCCAGGACATAAATAATCACTCACCCCAAATCTCCCCCTAACTGACCTTCAGGCTGGGCCCCCTTAGCTCATAACAAGGTTACACATATATAGAAACATTGGGGTAACAGTCACCCTGCTATAGTTCCAGGGGTACCCAGGGTACAAATAAGCACTCACCCCAAATCTCCCCCTAACTGACCTTCAGACTGGGCCCCCTTAGCTCATAACAAGGTTACAGATATATAGAAACATTGGGGTAACAGTCACCCTGCTATAGTTCCAGGGGTACCCAGGGTACAAATAAACACTCACCCCAAATCTCCCCCTAACTGGCCTTCAGACTGGGCCCCTTAGTTTATAACAAGGTTATAGATATATAGAAACATGGGGGGTAACAGTCACCCTGCTATAGTTCCAGGGGTACCCAGGGCACATATAAACACTCACCCCAAATCTCCCCCTAACTGACCTTCAGACTGGGCCCCCTTAGCTCATAACAAGGTTACAGATATATAGAAACATTGGGGTAACAGTCACCCTGCTATAGTTCCAGGGGTACCCAGGGTACAAATAAGCACTCGTCCCAAATCTCCCCCTAACTGACCTTCAGACTGGGCCCCCTTAGCTCATAACAAGGTTACAGATATATAGAAACATTGGGGTAACAGTCACCCTGCTATAGTTCCAGGGGTACCCAGGGTACAAATAAGCACTCGTCCCAAATCTCCCCCTAACTGGCCTTCAGACTGGGCCCCCTTAGCTCATAACAAGGTTACAGATATATAGAAACATTGGGGTAACAGTCACCCTGCTATAGTTCCAGGGGTACCCAGGGTACAAATAAGCACTCGTCCCAAATCTCCCCCTAACTGGCCTTCAGACTGGGCCCCCTTAGCTCATAACAAGGTTACAGATATATAGAAACATTGGGGTAACAGTCACCCTGCTATAGTTCCAGGGGTACGCAGGGTACAAATAAACACTCACCCTAAATCTCTCACCTTTAAATGAACATTTCATATGACACTTATATAGCTATAGTTTGAAATTTGCTCTTTTTTATGATTTTCATAATGATTCAGCTTTTTGTTCTGCTTCTACCGGGTTGCTAAGGTGTAATTGACCCTAGCAACAATGCAGTAGTATGGATGACAGCCTGAAGGCTAAAGTACTAGTAATAAGCTGACAGTATAACTATCCCTCTCATTCACTCCCTGTCTCTTCTCTCAGTCCCGTGTCCGTGTGTGAGTCCAGTAGAAGTAGTAGAAGTACAGAGAGTTACAGCCCTAGAGCAGCACGTGGTACACTTTGTCTCCACCTCATGAATCCCGTGTCGGTGGTGATGGTGTCCCCGGGGGTCACTAGATGGAGGCCGCTCTGTGATCCCAGCTCTACATTCACTCGCTTTTGTGCCACCGCCATCCTGATACCTCCAGCCTGCACTAATCACAACATGGGCGCCGCCATACTTGTCATGGCGGATATCCAACCCCCGCCATGTTGGTTGAGGCACATTAGGAACTAAACAAAGTAAATACTGCATAGAACGTATTTCATGGTCTCCGTGCGCCATCTAGTGGTAGTTACTGCAAGCCCTGGAACAGTTCTTTAGCTAATACTTTCCAGCATTCAAATGACCCCATCTAATAAACAAATGCTCTGTAAGACTTCATGTTTATTCTTATATGTACTTTTTATTACTCTCCCCTCTCCTGTTCATTTTCCAGTCTCTTATTGAAATCAATGCCTGGTTGCTAGGGGAATTTGGATCCTGGCAACCAGACTGCTGAAATGGGAGAACTACTGAATACAAAGCGAAATAACTCAAAAACCTCAAATAATAAAAAATAAAAAACAATTGCAAATTGTCTCTGAATATCACTATCTACATCACACTAAAAGATCATTTAGGTGTGAACAGAACAACCCCCTTAAAACAGGAGCAAAATGGGTTGGTTTCTCTGGTTTATTTATATTTCTATCCCTGCCGTATCCAAGTCCTCTCTAAAGCCCTCTCCATCCTTAACTGGTTGGTATAATGAATGACCGTAGCAACAAGGCAGAATTGGTGACACAGGCAGGGGTGTAACACACTAGTAGCAGACCCTGTAGTATAGAGGGACACGTAAGGTTCCAATTAATTCTATATATAACTTACCAATGTTCTGGGATACTAAAGTGAATTAGCTGTGGGGCCCAGTAACATCCAGTTACACCACTGGGTACAGGGTGACTGGTTACAACTTGTGCTTCTCCACATTTTGCCGAATTGCAACGTCAGCAGTTTGAGCCCCAGACAGAAAAGGTAATGGGAGGTAGGAGATCATTTTGGAACTACGATTTGGTTTCTTTGGACCTGGGCAAATTAGTTTGGAAGTCGGTCTCCCACTGTAGATGAGAGCAGGACACCTTAACTGCATTTCTCTCTTTTATTCATCAGGGGGTGCTACAGCCTAGGACTTGAGGCACCTGGGATTCTGGGTCATTGTCTGTGATTCCAAGTAGCAAGAAAGTATCACCCGGAGACTACATCATTCTGTTTTTGTTGCAGGTGAAACATACACAACATGTTTCAGCACATTTGCCTTCATCAGGTGCATCATGCACAGAATTGGAAACTTAAAGACAAATCATTATTCATTTTGATAAATAAACCCAGTGAGAATGAGGAATGAATGGATATTGAGAAGTTGTATCAGGAGTCAGAGGCAGCAGTGCAGAGAAAGGGACAGACACAATGACAGTTACACAGAACTATAAACCCAGTGAGAATGAGGAATGAATGGATATTGAGAAGTTGTATCAGGAGTCAGAGGCAGCAGTGCAGAGAAAGGGACAGACACAATGACAGTTACACTGAACTATAAACCCAGTGAGAATGAGGAATGAATGGATATTGGGAAGTTGTATCAGGAGTCAGAGGCAGCAGTGCAGAGAAGAGAAAGGGACAGACACAATGACAGTTACACAGAACTATAAACCCAGTGAGAATGAGGAATGAATGGATATTGGGAAGTTGTATCAGGAGTCAGAGGCAGCAGTGCAGAGAAGAGAAAGGGACAGACACAATGACAGTTACACAGAACTATAAACCCAGTGAGAATGAGGAATGAATGGATATTGGGAAGTTGTATCAGGAGTCAGAGGCAGCAGTGCAGAGAAAGGGACAGACACAATGACAGTTACACATAATTATAAACCCAGTGAGA
>CM076686.1:139042469-139057469 GCA_038501925.1 Xenopus petersii | reverse complement strand
CTGTGGGATAGCAGGTATAGTAGGGAGAGATGGTGTCTATAGTAACAGTGGATAATAGTCTCTGGGAAGGCAGTGTGACTGTGGGATAGCAGGTATAGTAGGGAGAGATGGTGCCTATAGTAACAGTGGATAATAGTCTCTGGGAAGGGAGTGTGACTGTGGGATAGCAGGTATAGTAGGGAGAGATGGTGTCTATAGTAACAGTGGATAATAGTCTCTGGGAAGGGAGTGTGACTGTGGGATAGCAGGTATAGTAGGGAGAGATGGTACCTATAGTAACAGTGGATAATAGTCTCTGGGAAGGGAGTGTGACTGTGGGATAGCAGGTATAGTAGGGAGAGATTGTGCCTATAGTAACAGTGGGATAATAGTCTCTGGGAAGGGAGTGTGACTGTGGGATAGCAGGTATAGTAGGGAGAGATGGTGTCTATAGTAACAGTGGATAATAGTCTCTGGGAAGGGAGTGTGACTGTGGGATAGCAGGTATAGTAGGGAGAGATGGTGCCTATAGTAACAGTGGATAATAGTCTCTGGGAAGGGAGTGTGACTATGGGATAGCAGGTATAGTAGGGAGAGATGGTGCCTATAGTAACAGTGGGATAATAGTCTCTGGGAAGGGAGTGTGACTGTAGGATAGCAGGTATAGTAGGGAGAGATGGTGCCTATAGTAACAGTGGATAATAGTCTCTGGGAAGGGAGTGTGACTGTGGGATAGCAGGTATAGTAGGGAGAGATGGTGCCTATAGTAACAGTGGATAATAGTCTCTGGGAAGGGAGTGTGACTGTGGGATAGCAGGTATAGTAGGGAGAGATGGTGCCTATAGTAACAGTGGATAATATTTTCTGGGAAGGGACTGTGGCTATGGGACAGCAGGTATAGTAGGGAGAGATGAGGATATTATATTCACAGTTATGTTAAGAGAAGGATAAAGATAGTAGTATAAGTCGTTACATTAACTGGTAACATTAAACATAGGAATTAAAACGAATATGGAAGTAATTAGCCATGAGCGGCATCATTGCTCCCATATCTCGCTCTCTCTCTCTCGCTCTTTGCCTGTTGCTTTATGAGCACTTGAATTTTCCTATTAAAACATTTTCATTAATCGAGCAACCCCAGCAGCTTATTCTTTTGCGACCCTGGAACATGAGGTCAAACAAGCAGTTCAAATCCCATTTATTCCCTGACAATGGCACAATCATAACCTCGCTCGCTGGCTCATAAAGTGCCGCCGTGGGCTGCGTATGGTATAACACTCTCCTTCTATAAACCTGCCATTGTCAAACACACATTGTGCCACTTCAGTGGGTCGAGGTCACTGCAGAAATATCCCATTGTGCCTTAATGGCTGATGCCGGGATTATGCATTTTCTCACATTCATTGTTGTTTTTGTAAATATATGTTTTAACTGAAGAAATGGCTGCAAAATGCAATTATTCTGCACCGAATTGTCCTCAGAGCCAATTGCTAGGAAATTGTCATTTTCCTTTCATCTGTTGTTTTCTATGATTCAGTTGCCCTTTAACCTTATGCCTTTAATAAAAAAAAAACATTGTCGTCTTTCATACATTGTGCTAATATATTCACACAGTCCCATCGACCTGTCTTTCCCTTTAGTTCCATTTGACTGTCACTTTTCATATTTTTATTCCCCCCTCCAGTTTTTTCTGCTCAAATAACACAGCAGCAGGGATAAAAACGCGCTTTACGTGATTTACGTGCAAATTTCACCTAAAATGACATTTTAAACAGCAGGTCTTTGTATTTTTTATCTATCAGCCCTATTTTACCAAAAAATTAAATCATTTCATGCTCAGATTTTAAATCCTAGAATGAGGAATCAATAGATAATAGAAAAAAAATATTTTAAATAAATATCGAAAATGTTGACAAATATTTGGGAAGGTGCCGGGTATTAAAACACACAGTCTGGTTGCTACAGGCTTTATAATGCTGGGTTAGAGAATATAATATTATATCATTTAAAAAAAATAGAAAAACAGATTCATGAATGGTAAATTTTGCCTAAAATTAAGTTTTAAAATTTAATAAATACAGGTATGGGATCTGTAAACGGAAACCCGTTATTCAGAAAGCTCCAAATTAAGGAAAGACCGTCTCCCATAGACTCCATTATAATCAAATAATTAAAATTTGTAAAAACGATTTCCTTTTTCTCTGTAATAATAAAACAGTAGCTTGTACTTGATCCCAACTAAGATATAATTAATCCTTATTGGAAGCAAAACCAGCCTATTGGGTTAATTTTAATGATTACATGATTTTCTAGTAGACTCACGGTATAAGGATCCATATTAAGAAAAGATCAGTTATCCGGAATACCCCAGGTCCCGTGCATTCTGGATAACAGGTCCCATACCTGTATCAGGATACCCACATCTTATTTATTGTATTTACATGACTTATGTGCCCCAATAGGGGGTTTGAAGTCTAATATGAAAAAGAAATGGACAAGGGAGGATTTTAAAATATTTTAAAAAGAAAAGAAAAACAGAATACACTAAAATAAATTGAGGAAAGATTCTGGTTAGTAGGGATACGGTCGTCTGCATAATAGTTTAAAATGTTGGCAGAAATGAATTTCCAATCACAAAAACAGAAAATAAAAGGGCTGTACTACCTGGATTAATTCCTGCAATAACATTGAATTTTTAAATGACCCCATAATAAAAAGTCAAAAACAGTGGAATGTTTTAGGAGTCACAGATGGAAATGAATGTATTCACAAACAATTTCTAGGCCTAGTGTTTACATTTTTTTTTGCCTTGATCAAAGATAATAGAATTCAAAGGAACTAAACGCATTTGTAAATGAAATTGAAAGCGATGTTTGTTTCTTTCCGTTCTTTAGGTCTGACTCTTGACAAATAATAGGAAAAAAAAAAAAAAGTCAGCTCCGTTCCAGGTCTGTGAATCAGTCGGCTCTGCTAATTTGTTTTCTGGAGTTGGAACAAACAGCCAGACACATAACTGCTCAGTTATTTTTTTTTTTAAATAAACATATATTTCTCATTCACTTTTGCACAATGAAAAAAATGAAAACGATCAAGGATTCTTGATAATATTTGCCATACGATATGTACAGATTTATTTATTTTTTTAACATATAACCATAAAAATAGATGTAAGTGGTTGTGATTTTCCCCACCAATTAACCTACCTCTCAGGAACACTCAGTAGAATCTAATCTATGCAGGTATATAGTAGAAATGTATATGCAATCAGAACATATATTTTTCAGCTCCATGTTTGTTCCTGATATAGCGCAGCACTACATATAATTACTCAGTAAGGGATGATGATAATTTATTGCAGATTATATTGCAGATACAGGTATTGTGAACAGGGATATGACAGTTTCTGGAGCCTTGGCTTGAGAATATAGTCGCAGCTGCTGTAAACTGCCAACAAGTGAAAGTGATATGGCAGCTTCCTGTTTTATAATAACATAAACTCACTGTAAAACCCAGGACCATATTGTAGATAGTAAGGACCTACATGACATATAATTTCCCCTTTATTTGGGAAGGGGTAAAAACAGAAAGACTGGTCAGTGCTGGAGGCCATTTTGAAAACAGGATTTTGTTTCGTTGCCGACTGATTTCACAACCAACACAAAAGGAATCCCTTCGATAATTAGCTTTTATTTTTTGTTTGCCTGACTGATTCGACATGTAACTTCCCCTTTATTTTGGAAAGGGTAAAAATGGGAAGACTGGTCGGTGCTGGCGGACATTTTGAAAACAGGATTCTGTTGTTTAGTTGCTAATTGATTTCACAACCAATACAAATATCAATAAACAGCTTTTTTTTCTGTTTACTTACTGATTTGATATGTTATTTCCCCTTTATTTGGGAATGGGTAAAAATGGGAAGACTGGTCGGTGTTGGCGGCCATTTTGAAAACAGGATTCTGTTGTTAGTTGCTAACCGATTTCACAACCAATACAAAAGGAATCCCTTCATATCAATAAACAGCTTTTATTTCCGTTAACTAACTGATTTGACATGTTATTGTCCCTTTATTTGGGAATGGGTATAAATGGGAAGACTGGTCGGTGCTGGCGGACATTTTGAAAGCAGGATTCTGTTTAGCTGCTGACTGATTTCACAACCAATACAAAAGGAATCCCTTTGATAATTAGCTTTAATTTCTGTTTGCCAACTTGACGTGTTATTTCCCCTTTATTTGGGAATGGGTAGCAATGGAAATCCCCTCACGTGAATAAATAGACTTTATTTCTGCTTCACATTCCAGTCAGTTTGAATCTACTCACAGTTTGTTGTAGCAGCCTCCGTTTTCTCCACAGGAGTGTAATGGACATGAATATCACGACTACATGAATATATAGGGGGTTTCATGTTAATCCCTTTATACCCATTCATGTGCAGTTCCCTCTTCTTGATCTTATTGCCCCCTGTTAGAAAAACAACCTCTACTTCCTACTTCCTGAAAGCGGCCATCTTGCATTTCTAGCCACATCCACTGCTGGGAGCCACAGTAACCAATAGCAACCGACCAGCAATTAGCTTTGACCAGCCTGCTAAAGGCAGAATCATGACAGTAGACATCTGATTAGTTGATATGCGGTCATCCATGTGCAGTTCCCTTTTATTGCACTTGTTTAGAGCCACCCCCTGTTAGAAAAACACTCTCTACTTCCTACTTCCTGAAAGCAGCCATCTTGCATTTCTGACCACATCCACTGCTGGGAGCCACAGTAACCAATAGCAACCAATACTGATATGCGGCCAAACAAATCAGAATGCGAAAGCTCAAAGCAAAGATGTTGCTTTCAAATTAAGGAGAAAAACTCCCTGTTACCGTGCACAGGACGTGTCGGCCTACATTCAGGAGAAATTCACTAGGACGCAATTTATTTGTTTGTTCCTTTATTTTGGGAATAAGTGATCATTACAGAAAGGTACAAATATCTTACAAATATTCTACATGTCACGGGGGACAGCAGGTTGTACATATTTACAGAAATAAAGTGACTCGTTTGTTTCATTTTCCCATTCAGGGGTTAAAACCCGATACATATACTTAAGAGGTAATATACGTTCATTTCTTTGTTTTTGTTTGTTTTTTTTTAATAAGATATTTATATATATTTATATATTTATTTATATTAAGCCTTTATACAAGGTTAGCGTCAGCTAACAGAATCTGCAGAGCCTGGTACTGCTGGAGGACCCCTGTGTGAAACAGGCCAAGGCTTGATGCCTGGTAACTCCAACTGCCACCTGCAGAATAAACATAAACAGATATGGCAGCTCTCTCCAATACCAAAGAGCGTAGTTCATATTGAAGCTAGGGTTCGAGTTCAATGCAGTGGCACGGCCTTCAAAGCACCATGGTTGGAATGTGGTGTGCCAGGGTGGCAGGGTGTGGCACTGGCAAGGTTGGGGAATGGGGTCTGCAAGGAACCATTGGGTGGACGGTGCCTGGCGCTTTTCTGATGGGCTCGTAGGCCGGCCAGCTGTGAGTAGGCGCTTTGGCACACTTGGCATTTGTACGGACGCTCCCCAGTGTGCAGGCGGACGTGGTTACGTAGGGTAGAGGACTGGCTGAAGCGGCGGTTGCAGAAGCGGCAGACAAAGGGCTTGTCTAGGGTGTGGATGCGCATGTGGGAGCGCAGGTTGCTGCGAGAATTGAAACCACGGTGGCAAATGACACAACGCATGCGGCCTGCTAGCGACGGCCCAGTGGAGTCCACGATTCCAAATTCCTCTGGGAAAGGGGGAAAACAAAAATCACAGCAGTTGTTAATTTCCTTATTCGTCTTATGAACAACAGATCCCAGCATTCTTTGGAGTCGCTGTCTATTATTTATATAGTGCTAGGGTGCGGAGTATTCCTGTGCTGAGGGAAGAAACTCCAAGGAATAATATCTGAATCTGGGGGATGAGTGGAACGAATAATTCAGCAAAAAGAGGGGCACTGAATGGTGTCACTTTAAGGGTTCATTCATTCATATACAAAAAAAAAAAAAACAGATTTGTATAAATAAATAAAATAGAAGCAGGAATTGTTTCTCAGTAGAGTGGGGGGAGTAAATTTCCTGAAACCATTCTACTTCCTATTATTTAAGAGTCTCCTAACTAGGAAGTGCCACCAAAACAGCTTCACGGGGAACACACTTACTAAATGTGTCAGTGGCTTACAATCCCAACAAAGTGGAGGTAAAACACTCACCTTGCTTGTTCTTTTTCTGTTCCTCTTCCATTCCTGGTACCCCTGGGATTCCAAGGAAGCTACTCAGGGAATTTCCATACCAAACCAACAACTCCTGATCCGGTGGGATAGTCTACAGAGAAGGAGGCAACGTTAGTTCTCTCCTTATTGAAAAATACTGATTTGTAGTAAATGCACACATCTTTACCACCTAGGAAAAATCTTTGCTCAACAGTAATATATGTAGACCTTTCACCGTCTCTCCCTACTATACCTGCTATCCCACAGTCACACTCCCTTCCCAGAGACTATTATCCACTGTTACTATAGGCACCATCTCTCCCTACTATACCTGCTATCCCACAGTCACACTCCCTTCCCAGAGACTATTATCCACTGTTACGATAGGCACCATCTCTCCCTACTATACCTGCTATCCCACAGCCACACTCCCCTCCCAGAGACTATTATCCCACTGTTACTATAGGTACCATCTCTCCCTACTATACCTGCTATCTCACAGACACACTCCCTTCCCAGAGACTATTATCCACTGTTACTATAGGCACCATCTCTCCCTACTATACCTGTTATCCCACAGTCACACTCCCTTCCCAGAGACTACTCTCCACTGTTACTATAGGCACCATCTCTCCCTACTATACCTGCTATCCCACAGTCACACTCCCTTCCCAGAGACTATTATCCACTGTTACTATAGACACCATCTCTCCCTACTATACCTGCTATCCCACAGTCACACTCCCTTCCCATAGACTATTATCCACTGTTACTATAGGCACCATCTCTCCCTACTATACCTGCTATCCCACAGTCACACTCCCTTCCCAGAGACTATTATCCCACTGTTACTATAGACGCCATCTCTCTCTACTATACCTGCTATCCCACAGTCACACTCCCTTCCCAGAGACTAGTATCCACTGTTACTATAGGCACCATCTCTCCCTACTATACCTGCTATTCCACAATCACACTCCCTTCCCAGAGACTATTATCCCACAGTTACTATAGGCACCATCTCTCCCTACTATACCTACTATCCCACACACACTCCCTTCCCAGAGACTATTATCCCACTGTTACTATAGACACCATCTCTCCCTACTATACCTGCTATCCCACAGTCACACTCCCTTACCAGAGACTATTATCCACTGTTACTATAGGCACTATCTCTCCCTACTATACCTGCTATCCCACAGTCACACTCCCTTCCCAGAGACTATTATCCCACTGTTACTATAGACACCATCTCTCCCTACTATACCTGCTATCCTACAGTCACACTCCCTTCCCAGAGACTATTATCCACTGTTACTATAGGCACCATCTCTCCCTACTATACCTGCTATCCCACAGTCACACTCCCTTCCCAGAGACTATTATCCACTGTTACTATAGACACCATCTCTCCCTACTATACCTGCTATCCCACAGTCACACTCCCTTCCCAGAGACTATTATCCACTGTTACTATAGACACCATCTCTCCCTACTATACCTGCTATCCCACAGTCACACTCCCTTCCCAGAGACTATTATCCACTGTTACTATAGACACCATCTCTCCCTACTATACCTGCTATCCCACAGTCACACTCCCTTCCCAGAGACTATTATCCACTGTTACTATAGACACCATCTCTCCCTACTATACCTGCTATCCCACAGTCACACTTCCTTCCCAGAGACTATTATCCCACTGTTACTATAGGCACCATCTCTCCCTACTATACCTGCTATCCCACAGTCACACTCCCTTCCCAGAGACTATTATCCACTGTTACTATAGACACCATCTCTCCCTACTATACCTGCTATCCCACAGTCACACTCCCTTCCCAGAGACTATTATCCACTGTTACTATAGACACCATCTCTCCCTACTATACCTGCTATCCCACAGCCACACTCCCTTCCCAGAGACTATTATCCCACTGTTACTTTAGGCACCATCTCTCCCTACTATACCTATTTATTATTTATAATAAATAAAATGGGTTTGTGTTTTGATATCATTCTAGGTTTCTCCTTTTGACTCCCCACTGGTAGCTCTGTGGTTACCAAGGCCACTGGTGAATAGGTTATTTTACACGGTTCAATTAAACAAACGCACCAGGGGTTGCGGGATACAAGCAGTGAATGAGGAAGGGGGGGGCAGTTCATTATGTTGGGTGCTTGTGTGAGCTATTGGCTCCTAACAATGCAGTAAGTGGTGACCTTGATGGGGGGGAAGAGAATGAAAGACAGGGCAAACTCGCATTAGACCTGATCAAGGGGGGAATCATAACGAGTTAAATCCCTGGCTTGTTGGGAGGAAATAAAGAAATGGTAAGGTATGTAGAAGGCTTTTATTAGCTAACTGATGTTTATAGAAATGAATTCCAGGAGCACTTAAGTCTCTTGTCCAAGCTTGGCTGCAGAAGACATCTATAAGCCTCTCTTAGTTCATGAGATATTCTCTGTACCCTGCCATTTGTTGGATGACAAATTGATTTCTCTTTTCATGTATGACAAGAGAATAACCTTCCCGCTGTGATGGGAATAGAAGAGCACCCTATTCTGGCTGCTGAAAGCTCCGTAATCAGGACTAACAGTGATGCTCAACTGAAGCCCACCAAGGTCTTCTCTATTCTTAAAGATAGAAAAGAGACAACTATTTATTTTCCCCCATTTAATATTGTTTTCATATCAGTAGAGAAAGATTGTGCCAGTACTCTGCTGCTAAGAAAAAAGACAGGGGTGCCCGAGAAGAACAGAAGAACCTGGTGGCAAACCTAAGTGGGGTGATGGGGGAACCCTAAAAAAGTTGCATCCAACGAAACGATTGTGGTTTTATGGTTATGCTGGATGGCACTTAGACAGATGAGACACAGAGGATAGTTCTAGTTGGCATGAATAGAAGCCTAAGTCAATCAACTCTCTAGCTCATCTCATCTGGACTCACCTCGGTGGCTTTGTAGAAGATGCTGTTGCCAATCTGCACAACCTCCAGGTTCTGCTCTTGCTCGTTCCTTGCACACTTGATGTACGTCATCCAACTGCGATGGTCCTCTTGGCTGGCATCAATAAAATAGCGCACGGTGCCATCTTCATTAAACACCTAGTGGGACCAAGACATACAATGACGGGTTATGAGCAGCTCTGTGGATCATTAGAACTTATGACACAAAGTTAAAGCTTTCTCCATGTCTAATAACCTGCATCAACTAATCAATAAGAGGTTTTTGTTTACTGGTTAACTGTTTGAAAGCAAACATCTGATTGGTTGCTCTGGGTTCCTTGACCTGATTAATAGCTTGTTACGGTTTTAAATTTACTGTCTATAATTTCAACTTCTCCAATCATCCAATTAGGAACCCTTTTAGGTAGCTTAGCTGGTCTTTAACTGAATGACTGCTTTAATGGGTAAGCAGCTACAAAAGGATGCTGGGAGTTGTAGTCCTGCAACAACTGAATGCAATAACAATCTGATGGAATTCAAACCTCATTGGAAATGTAATGAGCTTGATAAATACGCTGGGGATTGCCAATTATATTTATATTTTTTAATATCCAAATGCCCCTTACACAATGCAGCCTGTTAACATACAAGCAGCTACTTGCCCACAGAGCTTACAATCTAATATCTACAAATCTACTACAGCTTTTTTTTTTGTGATTTTTATATCGTTTTTATAGTGATTGAAACTAAAATTCACATATGAAATCAGAAAATAATACTAATATTTGTAATATTGTGTAATATTGTGCATAGGAAGGTATGGGCGGTTAAAAAGAATCTCACATCCGATATCAATGTGGATCTTCCATTGCTCTGTTTCAGTCCTTTTAATGCTAATTGGGTTTTTATCTAATTTCTTTAGTGGTAAAACTGTCAGCCCCTTATAATTACATGAAAATTGCTGCCTTTGTTTCCCCCCTATTAAAGTCATCATTAGGTTAAACAGATAAACAGTAATGAGAGCTCTGCTCTTTACATGAGATAAATCACTTTAGGGTGTGGGTTGTGTCATGACACTGATAAGCTTGTCTCTCGCTTTCTTTTCAACTGCTGGCTGTGAAAGTGCTAAGGGGCATGGAGTGGCAGTAGGGGTCTTGTAGGGGACCCAGGGGTCCATAAGGTGGTGCTACTATGCACATCTTGGAGCTTGTCAATCACTATATACATTTTAACATTGGGCACATAGACAATGCGTGGGAGAAAATGTGAGTTGGTATCAGTTAAGATTTAGAGAGTAAGAACCCACAATATAAAAAATGTTGCACCTTTCTGCCCCTAGTGTTACATTAATATGAGGTTCTACCCAACTGCTGCCTCAGTTGTTACTTTAATGCCTTTACCACCTGTATAATTGGCTGTAAAAGTGGGGTTCACCTGGATGTGGGAGACACAGAGCTTAAACGACATGACCTCTCATTACTATTGGCTGTGTCTTGCTGCTGCTGGCCTGAGACTTGCTTTCAAGTTCTATCTAATCAAGTTCTAATCTGATTCAATTAGCTGCCCCCTGGGGCTACACTTCTTGCCCTCTCAGCTATGTAAATAATTGAGAAGGGACCAGATATCTGTGTGTGCACCTGACCAGTGCCTGGGACTCACCTCCCACATCAGGTTGTTGTTTTTGCACAGATCCACATGCTCTGGGGAAATGACTCTGCCAGTGAAAGGACCCATCTCTGTGCCAGCTTTGATCCAGGTCTTGGAGAAGATGCCCAGTCCCTCACCAGGAATGGAACTCTGGGCAATGATGACTTCAGAGGGCAGCACCAAGCTGGAGAGCTTCTGGACTTCTGTAGACAATGGAGGGCAAATGGGTTAGAATAAAGAAATGCCAACTCATGATGCCAATGTGGGCACCTCTGGGGGAGAGAAAAGGTCATTGGGTACCTTTATGAAACCTGTAGCAAGGTGGTTAATGATAATAGGCACCCTGAGTTCCTAACTAAGGCTAAGTCGAGTGATGAAATAAGCAGCACCTGCATTTGGGTGCTACCAGCTTCATGTTGGCATATATATTAACAAGGAGCAGCGGGCACTTCCTAATGAAATCTGTAATTAATGTTTTATATATATATATATATATATATATATATATATATATATATATATATATATATATATATATATATATATATATATATATATATATGCCACCTGGACACAGATATAACAGCAACCGGAAATAAGTTAAGAAAGTAATTTCCTTATTTAAAATACATATATGTATGTATATGTATGTATGTATAGAAATATAATAGTAATAGTTTTCGTTCTGTTCGATTACTTCTCAACGAATTTCGCGCATAAGAAGTACAGAAAAGCGATTGCGGCGCATTTATGAGACCGAAGACATTAATTTTTCCCGTGCGCTTTTTCGCTTTCTCTTATTTCCCGACAATTAGTTCTGACGCCCGTATCCAAATAAGTCGTTGTATTCCCGTCACAATAGTTGGTCAAAAATTTTGCTGTACTGAAGTGTTTTTTAGTGTCTAAATTGGTAATTAAAATAAAAGCGCAATAGTCTACAGATCGCTGCGATCTTTCCCGACTTAAAAAAAATGCAAATTTTAAATCCCGTTGAAATAACCCTTTTTTTTATTATTTCGTACCAGGGAACCTGCGGGGTGTTTAAAAAAGGGGATATTTAAAAAAAAAAAAAGTGGGTTGAACGGAGAGAGGTTAAATCGTGTCACCTATATTTGCAGCCAGCAATTTGTCACACTGTTAAAGAGACAGGCATTGGTGAAACTCAAGTAGAAAGGAATGACTAATTCTAAATTCATTAGCCTTTATGAAAGCCGCAGCGATACATTTCTGTCGCATGTACACAGGGGGGTCTATAAAGGCTCTGGAATTTCACAGACAAAATGGGGAGATTAAATGGTTGACATGATATGAATGCAAATGGATTTTTAGTTTTCACGGCAAATTAAGGAAGGAACAGTAAGGAGAAAGGCTGGGGACAAAGCCTGGGCAATAGATGCCAAGAGAAGGCAAAGAGATTGATGAATGGGGGGAATAAGATCTTGAGACATATTCAAAGAGAAGGGACTTTTTATTGTCCCCCTTGGCCTGCCTTGGAGTTGGTTTAAGTGGGAACGTTGCACAGGTCAATCCCAAGTTAACTAAAGGAATTAAAGGAAAAAGAGCTTTCTCCTGGCAGTCTGCAGCTATTACACGCCTTGCTAAGCTGCAAGGGGAACACTGAGGGTCCCCTCCGAAAATTCATATTGACAAGGAGAGGGGAGCAAAGGGGGAGAGAAGAGAAAGGGGCAAATTGGGCGGATGGAATGGGAAAAAGTGAAAGGGGATTTTGGTGAGGGAATGTGAGGAGAATAGAGTTGGGGGTTTTAAAAGGGAGGTTTGTAAATGTCACAGAGCGCTGGGAAACTTCCAAATCAAATCCACTGTTTGTGATTGTCTGAGGGGTGCGAGAAAATTATATATTATCCACTTTACAGGTACAGACATTGGCTGTCGTCTACTGTCTGTCTGTCTGAATTTATCTCTACGCCTAACAGTCTTGTGTATATATCCATCTATATGTCTATCTTTAATATACATATTCTAATATATGTATTCATTCACTAATCTCTCTGTCTATCTATCTATCTAATCATCTGTCTATCATATATATATATATATATATATATATACACATTCACTTGTTATCTATCTATATATCTATCCATCTATTTATCATCTATGTATCTATGTATCTATCTATGATCTATCTATCATCTATTTATCTATTTAATTTATCTATCTATCTCTCTATCCTTGTTGTATTTTCATGTCCTCTATATCTATATCTATATGTCTATGTATGTATATGTGTGTGTGTGTGTGTCTATAAGGAAGGGTTGGATGGCCAGTAGAGTGAGTAGGATCAGAGGTGTTTGGGAAGAGAAGAAGGAAGAAGTTGGGTACAACACAAGAGAATAGCTGCTCCCTCAGTGCCAGTTGGGTACTCACCCCCTGAGAAGGACTGTGCCAGGACCTCTGCGGTGAAAGCAGTTTTGGGGCTGATGTGATTGTTCTTCTCCTCAAACAGTTGTTCCCCTAAGACGTTTCTCCAGCGCCCATAGAGGAAGCTGTGTAGGATGTCCGAGGTAATGAGCTCTGCCAAGGAGAGCCCTGGCTGTTTGAGACCAGCCTTCAGCACCAACGCTTCAGCCGGCAGCACCGAGCCCATCATCAAGTCTGCCTGCGAGTCTGACCCACGCGGACGCGAGAGAGCACCAAGCGCAGGTATCAAAGTTAGAGGGAGATGTGAGCGCACACCTTGAGCTTTGCACCAGTCTCAGTGTTTGCTGGACACAGAGAGACACACAGAGAGACACACAGAGACCCCCCTCCTCCAAACAGTAGACTTGCCTCAATGCTCCTCTCCCAAAGCCCCCAGCCTCTATTTATGGCTTTCAATGACCCACCTAATTGCTTATTAATCACCTCCCTCACGTTGCAACATACACTTGTTCCACTACACAAAAAAGAGCCAAACCTAAAGAGATCCCCTCCCTCTGATAGACAGAAATAGGGGGTGGGTGTAGGAGGGGGGGGGGGGCTTCACATGCCACCGTTTAGCCCCCAGTATAGGCACAAGGTCTCTCTCTGGACACCTGCTCTTACACCACCTCAAATCTCTCTCATTCCCAAGAATTCTTTTTTTACCCCACTTTTCCATCATTTGCTTCATACCTAGCGCTGAACATCTGAGCAGCTCAAATCCACCGCAGTTCTACTAAAATAACTAAACTAAAATATACCCAGTTCAGATAAATCATTTGTATTTTACATATTATTGTTCACAGTCAAGTTTTGTATTCGCTTTCTTCTCCGCTAAATTGTGTTTGTATCTAATTGCGCCTGATGCGCAAACAAAATACAGATTTGCCCTTTGATTACTCGATAGATACGATACATTTCTATAGCGATTTCGTTTCCTAATCTCATCAGATCGCCACTTTTCGTGGTTTAAAATACTTACAGTGAAGAGGAGGATCGCTAAAAGCGCTGATCTTTATCGAATTCTCTTTTTATGTGCAAAATAAAAGAGACAATTACTAATCTCGCCTGATCAACAAATAATCTATTTTCAAAGCGGGGTTTGTTAGAAGGGATTAAGGGTAAACGAAATATCGTCTTTCTTGCCTTGGGGATTCCAATAGAGGTGGGATTTTTTTTGGATTAATAAAATGATGGATTGGTTTAACGGGATATGTTAAACTGCGCTAGTCTGGTGCTGATTGCTAAATTAAATGAAGCAATTGACGGGTGAGAGGGATTGAAATTTTCGGATAAAAGGTTTCCCCTCTCGAATGTGTAGTTTTGTTATGATGATTATATTCCACTATGTTCTTATTGGCATTAATGCTAATTGGCACTTTAGCGACCAGAGTCCTCGGCTGTATTATATGTAAGAACCAATACAGGGCACTGGGTGCTGGGGTGGGGCAAATAGACCATTACTGGCATAGGGTGAGAAAAGAAGAAAGAAAGAAATAAAGCCAGTACTGAAACCAAAGAGGTGACTGAGCCCCTCAGAGAAGAATAAAGTACTTGTATCAATGTGTGCCTATATCTCTCTCTCTCTCTCTCTCTCTATCTATCTATATATCAGCAATAGACAGAGAGAAATAGATTAGATAGCGATATAGAGAGAGATAGAAAGAAAGAGACAGACAACCATAGCTAGATAGATAGACAGACAGAGAGTTAGACAGACAGAGACTGACAGAGAGATAGATAGATAATAGATAGATAGATGAA